>ML660201.1:15770035-15786631 GCA_007570785.1 Antilocapra americana
TGCTTTTACTCCCAGCTATCTTGCTCTCCAAGATTCACCGCAAATCTGCCCAAGAGAATGCTCCCTGGTATTCAGAAACCTTTCTCCTCTTTTTTTTTTTTTTTCCTCTTTATTCCAGACTCCCCTTCCGGGACGGATCCCTGCCCCCAATTCTGTCTCTCCCTTTACTTTTTTCTCTCTCTTTTTTCTTTTGTCCTACCTCCTCTCGTCGGCAATGGGCCGTCCCTTCAGATGCCCGATGTCCTCTGCCAGCATTTAGATCCTGTTTTATGGAGTTTGCGCGGTCTTTAAAAGTTCTTTTGGTGTATTTATTGGGGAGAGAGTGGTCTCCCTGTCCTATTCCTCCGCCATCTTAGTTCCCCCTCTCAGTTTTTTTTTTTTTTTTTTTTTTTACTTTTGAGAGGTAACAGGACACATAATCCATTGAATATGTAAATTCCCCCAGCATGTCTGGGTAGGACTAAATAATAAGTGTGTTAATTTCTCTGCAGTGAAATGTATTAACTGTTCATATCAAATAAGAAAAATTGAAAGACTATTAATAGTTATAAATCCACTCATGTCAGGCTTTGCTGCCAAATGTAATTGGGGTCATAAATGAGTTACAAACTCTTGGTTTTCAGAGAGTTTGGACTTCCAAATTGTGGGTAAGGGATTGTAGACCTTTATCAAATGAAATACAGGTAAATTGGTCATTAGAACTCAGGAGAGAGGTGACAGGTGAGACATTGCTCAAGTGAAGCCTGGCTAGACCTAGAGACCAGCTCCCATGACTTGTCAGGAAGCCCCAAACCTTCCTGAACTAACTGAGACCACAGACATTCTTCATGCTGAAGCAGATGGAAGACCCAAGGTACAAAACTGTGAGCATCCTTTCTCAACATCTCTCTTAGGAACACCACTGCCCTCTTTATCCTGTTCCTCCAGCTTGGCGGCTTCCTGAACACATGGTCTCTCTGGCCATCTTTTCGAAGTGGAAAATAGCATTTTCAGAACTGGCTGTGCCTAGCTTTCATATATCATTTTTTCCTCTCTGTTGTTTCTGTGACAGTTGGCACATGTGTCTCACACTTCACTTCTGAGATGGGTTTAAAAAACCTTGGCCAAAGAGCCAGCCTTCATTAACATCCTCTTCCATTTGTTTGCCTGAAAGCCAGTAGCAACCACACACAAAACAATAACAATATGTTTGAGATTCCCAGAATATGCTTGAAATCTCTGATCCTTTGATCTATTAATTTTTCATGCAGGAATGATCCATAACACTAGAAAATGATTATTCTTGAAATAGAGGTTAAAGTAGTGGCTGATTTCCTGTAAAGATAAGTGTCCTTCATTTTCCCAGACCCCCTCCCCAGGCCCTGGGAGGATCATAACAATATTCTAATCATGATATCCTCTAATTTGTCTTCAAGAGGGGCCTTGAAATTTTATAACTCTCAGACCTATCTAAACTTGCATTTGTCCTTATTTTACACAAATATAAAAGTGTGTCTCAAGGCCTTAGAGAGTTAACTCTGGCTTTGCCATTTCCCAGTATTGAGAGTAACTTACCTATCTCTCAGAAATTCTAATTCCCCATCTGTTAAGTGGATATATATACTGTTGATATCATGGGGTGCTTGGGAGGACAAGAGTGGTCATGTCCATATAACAACAGAAAAAATGTTCATAAGTGTTGATTTATCTCTTTGTTTCCTTGAGGATTATTTTCATCTGCATTAAGAACACCTCAAGAAAAGGAGTATATTTTTCTCATTTAACAAGAAATCTGGAGAGAGTCTCAGAGATGTCATGGGAACTCATGCTCATTGTTTCTTTCTCTTCAGCCCTCTTTAGTGTGGAGTCCATCTTCATTCATTCCAGGAAGAAAAAAAAAGAGGAAGGACACATAAATATACCATTTGAACCAATCTCTTTATATAAGGAAAATTATAGTATTTCCAAAATCCCATTGTGTAGGGATAGAGCTAATTTGAAGCTGATCTGTGTATCTTGGGGATGCCCAGAACCATGCCTAGAACCATACTTACCCTTGATCAAGAGAGGGGTAAATACACTTGCCAGTGGTTTCTAATGCTATTCTTAAAATTGAAAACTTCTCAGGAGGCAGCTTATCCCCACTTTATCTACACTGTTAATTGAAAATGTAAACATTGATAATCTGTACTTGGTTTACCTGGTTATAGCCTGGTTTTGGTTACTTGAACAGTGAAGTAGACAAGAGCCCTCAGTAAACTTATACCTTAGTCACAGACTTTTTCTATTTTGTTCGTTATTGTTTGCCTAGTCCATAGCATGATATCTGGCACACAATAGCTAGTCAGTAAATATTTGTCGAGTGAATCAATGTTTGCAAATATTTAGCTTCTTAAGAATTATACTCCATGGCTTATTCATGCAAAAAGCCACACAACTGACATTGTAAGCAAACATTTCTTGGGAGATTATGGTCAGAGTAAAGGAGGAGACTCAGCCCTGCTGTGCCAGAGATTGGAAGGGGGTGTGGTTTCACTTCAGAGTGTTCCCTGGCAGAGATGATCTGAATTCCACTAAGGCCAAAGTCTTGGGGACTTTGGGGAAAAAAAACAGTGTCAACAGTTAATACACTTCCCTTTCACCTTTTAACTTGATAACACACAACCTCATGTCTTTGTGACAATGTCAAAGCTATTTTCATTTACTCATGGTTACTACTGACTTTAATTCCAACTTCAAGCTTCCGTTGCAGTTTGTCTCTGAAGGACAGCTTCCTTTGATATCTATTACCTTGCAAATAGTCAAGATTAATCCAGCTGTGACAGTTGACTAGGCTGGCATTTTCTGTCTCCTCCTCTGTTGTAGATTTTAGGGCTTTTACTAAGATGGTGACCTTTCAAAGGAAAGAGACCCATTTTCTAGTTGACAAGTAATAAAGTTATCCTAAAAACCTTAACATGGGTCTTCTGGGCCCCTTGCTATTTCTAGGGTGTTCCATGTGTCTTGTTACAGAACCATTCAGAGACAGAGGCAAAGACAAATCTATGGTATGTCCCCAGTTGACACCAGTTGTATCATTAGACTACAAGGGCTATGAAAGAGTGTCTAAATTGTCAGTCATATAATATGTGGAAGGCTTTTTATCTCTGAGAAGCAGATAGCTGAAACTCATCAATAAAATTCCATGGTCAATTTTATTTTCCCACCAGGAAGAATATTGACATCATAAGCCCCAGAGAGAGACCTGGTTGTATCAAGAACAGCCAGATACTGTGACGTATGTCACAAAAGTAACAATAACCACCCACAGAGATCAAGCAGGATGCAAATCTTCCCATTTCATCTCTGCAAAGAAGACCATGAAAGTAATGAGGTAGAAACAGACCCATATGACACTCTGTCTCCTCCTCTCACCACCTGTCCTTGTCTGGATCTCCACCAGAAACAAACTCCTTTTACCTTCATGATTATTTAATTAACATTTTAAGCAGAAATCTGATCATGCACCCTCCTGCCTAACACCTTCAACAGTTTCCTACTGTTTTAACATAAAATGTAAACTTCTTTGACCTTCATGCATGGATAAGCCATAGAGACTAATTCTTGAGACACTTTATTTTTGTAAACATTCACTTACTCAATACATAGATAGATAGATATTTTGAATGGCTCTGTGTGCCAGGCATTATACTATGAACTGGGTAAACAACTGTGAACAACACTTTGTTAGTGTTTAAAGAATCAAGCAAATACTCTACCTTTTTCTGCCAAGTGGAGAGCTGACCACGGAGGAGTCAGAAGGCACTTTTAGATGTATGTATGGAATCTTTACTCTGATGCTCAGAGTACTATGAACATGTCTACCTGAAGACAGCACTGCATGTGAAGCTTGCAGCCCCTCCAACCTGCATGCCTGGCCCTGTATAACATGCGGAAGTAGACCAGAACATGACATCATAGGAGGAAAGAAAGGTAAAGACCAGGCCACACGTACCCTGTTGGTCAAGTTTCTCACTGAGATGGATGATATGGAAGGGCATCAGCAGAGGGAGATCATAACTGAGCAGGACCCTACGGGGCCTTAAGCACAGAGCCCCTCCCCTCCGGTCTCTTCCTGTAGAAAAGCTTCAGTCTCCAAGGCCTCCCTTGATTTGCAGAAGTCTGGGTCAGGAATAAACGATTGAAAGGATGCGAACACATAGTGACAGAAAATAGCAGTTGTGCCAGGCGAACTGGTGACACTTTGAGCAGTAATCAGTCATAGAGCCAAATCTCTAGTTCCACCCTGAAGGACATAGATAGTGCACATACCTGCGTTGTTTTGTAGATAGTTAAACCCCTACCAGTTGAAAGAAGCTTAAGGGTATTATGCCTGTGAGCATGTAGCCCCCAGACCAGTGTTTAGTCTGAGGGTTGATGATGTCGATTCCTGTGACACCACCCTGTTACCTCACCGTCAGCCGATTGAGTTTGGGTCTTCTGAGCATTAGCTGCCCGCACTCCTTGTTTGGCTGCGGCAGTAAATGCTGCACTTGGCTTTGTCACAACTAGGTGTGAGTAGACCCAAGTCTGGTGACAAAATCTGTTCCCTCCACTACCACTTAGTTTTGGAACCCACAACAGGTGAGCTCAGTATTTGCACAAAGCCAGTATGATCTAGAATCGCCTTGTTGGTTTTAGCTGAGACACAGTTTAGGTCATGTGATCTTGACTGCACTGGCTTTCCCTCTTATTTGAGTAAATTGTCCACCCAGCTGCTTGGAATCAGTCCATTTTCTTTCAGTTATTGTATTTTGATTCTTCCTTTCTAGTAATGAAAAATAAAATACTTTGATTATTATTGGGTCAAACTACGTGAAATGGATGGTATTCAACTGTTTTTGACCCACCATGAATGACAGTGTCATACAGTTCAATCTAAGAAGTAACATTCAGATAGCAAGAAGGTAATGAATATGAGTGTTGGAATCCTAATCAGTTAAGTAATGATAATAGATCTAGATAATAGATTAAGCAGGCAGTGGAAAATTCCTAAGGACTAAACATGGAATCCAGACCTAAGGCTTCAGGTTCTAAATGCTCTGTTTGGCTAGAAATTTTTGTTTGCCAGTGACAGTAAAGTTTCATACGAGGAGCAAGTAGCAAGGAGGGTGTATCATTGGGAGAAGAGGCCCCTCGGGAAGAAACTGGGGTCTGCAGGGAGAAGAGCTTGTTACCAATATGTTTATCCATGGTCGATCTTTGGTATTGGACTTCTGCCTGCTTTGTTCACAGTCAGAGGGAAGAAGGAAAGGATTTAAGACAGTGGGTCATCAGAGTCTGGTCGTAGTCCCCTGGAAGTTCCTGAGATCCTTTCAAGGGTTCTGAGATGTCGAAAGTATTTTCACAGTGACACTAAGATGGGATATGCCTTTTCCACTGACATTTGCATTGATGATGCAAAAATAATGGGGGTGAAACTGCTGCTGCTTTAGTGTCTTGATTCCAAGACACTGGCATCAAATTATATGAGCTGTCATTTTTATTCTTCACACATGCATTTACAGTATTTTTTAAAGATGCCAGTTTCACTTAGGAATGTTCTTGATGAAGCAGTAAAATCATTCATTTCATTGAATTTTGACCCTTGAATATTATCCTTTGTGAAGAGAAAGAAGCACACGTGAAATATTTCTGTTGCAAACTAACTGTACTTTGAGCTGTGAGTAGAATTAGCTGCTTTTTTCTTCACTGAATACCATTTTTACTTGAAAGAAGAACTGACAGACAAACGATGGTTATTGAGTTGTGGGCATTTGGCAGATGTTTTCTCTAAATGAATGAAGCGAGCTTGTCACTTCAAGAAAAACAACTGACAGCATTTTTTGCCTATGACAAATTTGAGCATCCATGCAAACACTTTTAAAATTTCAGAAAACATGTCTGCCAACCTGAGCTTGAGAGCTTCTCAATATGTGCAGGTTTTTTGTTCATAGAAATATGTTTATGAATGTTAACATGCAATGCAGTCTTTTTGTTATTTAAAGATAAATTAGTAAATATCCTTTATTTCTCAATTTTAATTTCAAATGTAGTACATAGGAAAAGGTAGAGCTCTCATAAAGAGATGATTTTGGGGGTCTTTGGTAATTTTTAAGATGTATGTATGTAATTTCTGTAAAGGGGTATTGAGACCCAAAGAGTCTGAGAATGACTCATTTAAGAGCATTTATACTTCCTCTTTAACCCTAAGACTCAGAGAGGCCTTTTGCTAACCAACTTTTCTCCATTATTTTTGAACTTTTCCCATCATGATTGTGTGTGTGTGTTTTGCTTTTTTGGTTTACCTGTTTCCATTATAAGCATTTAGGCCTGGAAAATATATTTTCGTGGCGAGATTAATGGCAGTTCTTCTCAAAAAAAGTTAATTGTGCCAGAAGATTTTCTATATTTGCTGTCTTATAGCTCCCCCAAATAATCACCTTCTCTTCTGCTGGTTTAATTTTATGTTTTCAGTGAATCCACATTTAGGAGTGTAAAATAGAAAAACAGTATTATATATCTGTATGTGATGAAGAAGCCAAAAAGAATAAATGAGGACAATAAAAGAAGCAAAGTCCATGAAAATAGAAAGCAGATGCACAAAATGACCAATGCTAGCGATCATGCTCTTTTTGTAAAATCTTGAATTTGTCCATTTTCCCCAAAATATGTCTTACATGCTGTGCTGGTTATAAATGTTGCAGTGATTGCTGCTGACAAGTGCGACTGTACATAGACTAATGACGGGATGATTGCTTGTAAGGAATAGACACCTAAGCCCACTCCCGTGAAGATAGTGACATGGGCCCACACGTTGAGATGCTCAGAAAGTAACTATTGATGACTATTAAATGACACTTGCTAAGTGGTGTTATTAATAATGCTGCCAAATCAGTCACAGTATAGAATATGTGATATAGAGAGGACTCGGGGTATGGGGTTCTGATTTTAATAGAAAACAAGGCTTAGGTTGTCTAGAAACTTAGAAAATATTCCAGTTGGAGGAGATTATTGTTTTCTTTTTCTTATATGTAGAATTCCACTGTGAGTTTCCAGCAGCCAGTTCCACCCCAATCTGGGTAATGCTCTCCTGTGTAAAATGATAGGATTGTACATATACTATAGCAGTTCTTTTCTTTCTTTTTTTTAGCTTTTTAAAAAAATTTTCTTTACTTTATTGTGTTGGTTTTGCCATACAATGACATGAAGCCACCATGGGTTTACATATGCTCCCCCTCCAGAACCCCCCTCCCTCCTCCTTCCGGATTCCCTCCCCCTGGGACATCTCGGTGCACCATCCCCGAGCATCAACCCTGGGCTGGCGATTGATTTCACATATGATAATTAACATGTTTCAATGCCATTCTCCCATATCATCCCACCCTTGCCCTCTTCCACAGAGTCCACGAGTCTGTTCTATACATCTGCGTTCCTTTTGCTGTCTCGCATGCAGGGTTCTCGTTACCATCTTTCTAAATTCCATATATATGCGTTAGTATACTGTATTGTTGTTTTTCCTTCTGGCTTACTTCACTCTGGATAATAGGCTCCAGTTCCGTGCACCTGAGTAGAACTGATTCAAATGAATTTTTTTTTAATGCTGAGTAATATTCCATTGTGTATATGTACCACAGCTTTCTTATCCATTCGTCAGTTGATGGGCATCTAGGTTGCTTCCATGTCCTGGCTATTGTAAACAATGCGGTGATGAACATTGGGGTAGAAAGCCCAGAGATAAATCCACACATCTATGGACACCTTATCTTTGACAAAGGAGGCAAGAATATACAATGGAGAAAAGACAATCTCTTTAACAAGTGGTGCTGGGAAAACTGGACAGCCACTTGTAAAAGAATGAAACTAGAACACTTTCTAACACCATACACAAAAATAAACTCAAAATGGATCAAAGATCTAATCATAAGACCAGAAACTATAAAACTCCTAGAGGAAAACATAGGCAAAACACTCTCCGACATAAACCAAAGCAGTATCCTCTGTGACCCACCTCCCAGAATATCGGAAATAAGAACACGAATAAACAAATGGGACCTAATTAAAATTAAAAGCTTCTGCACAACAAAGGAAACTATAAGCAAGGTGAAAAGACAGCCTTTAGAATGGGAGAAAATAATAGCCAATGAAGCAACAGACAAACAATTAATCTCAAAAATATACAAGCAATTCCTGCAGTTCCATTCTAGAAAAATAAACGACCCAATCAAAAAGTGGGCCAAAGAACTTAACAGATATTTCTCCAAAGAAGACATATAAATGGCTAACAAACACATGAAAAGATGCTCAACATCCCTCATTATCAGAGAAATGCAAATCAAAACCATAATGAGGTACCACTTTACACCAGTCAGAATGGCTGTAATCCAAAAATCTACAAGCAATAAATGCTGGAGAGGATGTGGAGAAAAGGGAACCCTCTTACACTGTTGGTGGGAATGCAAACTAGTACAGCCACTATGGAAAACAGTGTGGAGATTCCTTAAAAAACTGCAAATAGAACTGCCATATGACCCAGCAATCCCACTGCTGGGCATATACACCGAGGAAACCAGAATTGAAAGAGACACGCGTACCCCAATGTATAGCAGTTATTTTCAACCAGTGAAATCTGAACCTGAAACCTTAAGGAACAAGACACAGAGAAGAGCTGCTTGGCTTAAAGAAAAGATTAGGAAACTTAAAGTCTCCCTTTTGGCTCTCCTCTGAGCTTTTATGTCTGCTCATCTCTTGAGGTACTGCAGTGAACCCTAGTGTTATGAGATGCACAGTTTGAGAACCATTGGGCCAAGGACTCTATAGCTTCATGTGCTCGTGGAGACCTTGTCAGAAAAGCTGAGTAGTTTCTCTTAATTAGAGAATCAATTGGTATCAACTTTAAATGTTCCTCTGGGTGGAGGTGGCAAGGATGATGGAGACAGTGGTACCCCTCCCCCTCCATCCTGGTATTATTCATGAGTCAACCAAGAACCATGATGTACTTAAGTCCAATTGTGAATTTGTCCATATCCTAAGCCTTGTGAGATAAACAAATACAGACAAACCAGCGTTTGTCTTTAAGGCACTCCTAGGTAATCTGGAGAGGCACAACATAAACCAAGCATCCCAACATGAGTCCAAATATAGGAAGGATTCAGAATTCAAGGGTAGATGGTAAATGGCATGATGGGCTGATCAGGAAGGGCAGATGGAGAAGGATGTTGTGTTCTTTTCTTCATGCTTTTCCGAACTCCATCTATAGAGTTGTGGGGGAGGGGGAAGAATAGCAGGGAAAACAACTGAAGGTATAAACAATCTTGTTTGGTTTAAATGTGTATGTTCATATATATATATTAGAGTAGACATCAGATTCAGTTATGAGAAGGATAACCTTGCAATCTAGTTAGAGTGACTAGTTTGTTTTGCCCAAGACTTTCCCAGTTTTAGTACTGAAAGTCCTACATTATGGAAAACTTTCTTGGTCAAATTGGTCACCCCAAATTAGAGCGACCTGGAAGACCCCTAAGAATGCATCTCGGGATTCCTGGTGATTTGCAGGCCTCAGTTAAAAATTCACATAGCAAACAGATGCCTGATCTGAAAGTCAAGAGAACTAGCTTCTCTATTCACTAGCAGTAGGCCCTTAGGGAAAGCGTTAAAGTGAAGTCAGTAATTCTTAGAAAAGAAAAGCAGATGAATGTTCATATGGAGTTATCCCTGGTGCCTGTATTGATGCTCCTTCCTAAGGTGGGAAGGCTAGTCCAGTATAGGCATTGGTTGTTTTTCTTTGTTATATAAAGTCAGTTTGCTTTGAGCTTAACCAATGATAGTGATATCAGTAGAAGACTATTTTAAAATATTTAAAGTTTAAAAGAAATTATTAATAAATCTGATGAATAATTCATTCAGATAATGAATATAGAGCATATTAGCATTATGCAATGTTCACTTAAGAATAAACATATTTTATTTAGCCTTCCCATGTTTTATTCAGGTATTTTGATCATTTTTAGGAAACAGAATGGATGGGAAAGATACCATGAGTCTTAAGAATTAAGAAACAAAAATCAAATAAACAGGAATAAGAGAAATGGTTAACCCAGACAACCTGCTTAGAAGAACTGGGTCATGAACTCCAAGCTTTGCTAATTTAGGTTTTCCAGGATGTGAAATGAATTATTTATAGAAATAGGTAATAAGAGCATTGAGAAAAATGAAGTGAAATCAGACTGTATTGGGAAAAGCATGGGTTTTTGAATTAAAAGACTTGGGTTCTAGTCTTGGTTTTCCTACTTACCTGCTCTGTAACTCAGACAAGTTGTCCTTATGCCTCAGTTTGTTTCACATGTCTTCCTGTTTTGTAGTGATTTTAGAAAGATTAAATAAGACATTGAATGTATAAGTAACCAGGGAAAATGAAGTGACCCGTGGGGACCAAGAGAAATCCTTTGAGGCGAGGGGAGTAGAAAGCAGGTGGCTGGATGCAAGGAGTGGATGTGCTGGAAAGGTGTGGCCTCTGTGCAGCCAGCAGGGACGCGGCAGCAAGTCAATCCTCAGACTTCTGTCTCCTCCTGACAGTGCCTCCACACGCCAAGCAAGAGGACAGGGAAGCCTGCGGGTGTGGCCGTGGGTGTCAGTCTTCCAGAGCCTGGAGAAGAGCGGAGAGGGGCCAGAAGTGGAATCGGAGGAGTAAATAGCCCATGTGAGGCCTGTGATAGATCTGCCTAGTCTATGAAACTGCATGCTGGTAAGTCTGAAAACTGGCTACGACTCTGGAAAACAGTATTGCTTTCTTATAAAATTAAGCATAAGCTGTCATGTGACCCAGGGATCCACTCTTAATATTTTATCCTACAGTAATGAAAGCTTATGTTCATACAAAAATGTGTTTGAGTGTTTATAGCAGCTCTATTCATAGTCATACCAAACTGGAAACAAGCCAGGTATCCTTCAACAGGTGAAGGGATAAACAAGCTCTACTACATCCATGCAATGGAGTATCCCTCAGCCATTAGGAGAGTCAGCTATTGACGTTATATCAGCTTGGATGCATCTCAGAGATGTTGTGCTGAGTGAAAGAATCCATTCTCAAAAGGTTACATACAGGATGGCTCTATTTATATGAAAAATTGGGGAACTGATCAGGGGTATATCAGTTGCTAGGGTGTGACTCTACAGTGGGGTAGTAGGAGGGAAATTTGGAGGTGATTGGATGATTCTGTGTATCAATTACGACAGCTGCTACACAAATATACAAATGTGTTAAAGCTCATAGGACTATATACACACCAAAAAGGTCAATTTTACAACATGTTAATTTAAATATATGAGACATATTGTGGACAAAAGCCTCAGTGATAGAGTTATTCTTGAAGATACTGAGCATATTTTCACAAAGTTGAACTTGAAAAAGCTTCAATGCAAAAATGCCTGGAAACAGGACATGATGCAAGGGTGGCAGCCTTGGCAAAGGGCACCAGATGACAAGGGGGCGTTTCTGTGTTGCAGGATGAGACATGATAGATATCAGGGCTTTGCCAGGGGGCCTGAGTGTCAGAAAATGACTGTTCCCAGATGCACACACAGACAAGTACCAGGGTCCCAGAAGAGGAAGCAGAAGCGGAGATTCAGGCAAGGAACAAGACCATGGTTTGGTTGCCTCACTGGGTCCAAGGCAAGAGATCATCTAGTTCTCGACAACTGACTGCTCAGGAATCAGACAAAAATGAAAGAAACGACACAGGCTTGTGCAGGGTTTAGGGGCGCAGTCACTGCAGAGAGACATAGCTGGGTCGGTCTCTGGCTCTGCCACCTCTAAGCTTACAAACTGGAATCATTGTAAGTTGCCTGTTGTTGTTGTTCAACTGCTCAGTTGTGTCCAGCTCTTTGCTACCCCGTGGACTGCAGCATGCCAGGCTTACCTGTCCTTCACTGTCTCCCGGAGCTTGCTCAAACTCACGTCTATTGAGTTGGTGATGCCACCCAACCATCTCAATCCTCTGTTGTCCCCTTCTCCTCCTGCCCTCAATCTTTCCCAGCATTAGGGTCTTTTCCAATGAGTCATCTCTTGGAAAGAGTATTGTAGCTTCAGCTTCAGCATCAGTCCTTCCAGTGAATATTCAGGGTTGATTTCCAAGTTGCCTGGCCCAAAGGAAATGCTTGGTGAACAGCAGAAGTATATCAAACGAACAGTTGCAGGTCACATCAAAACTATGAGCCTCATGAGGTATATATTTAGTGAGTCATTTGATCTTGCTAAGCTTCAACTTCTAAATATGTAAAACGCTATAAAATGACTACTCCATGGGGCCAGAAGATTCTGTTGAGAAAAAACCTATGAAACCATTTTGTTAACTGAGAATTGCTGTGCAAGTCTCGCCTTCTTACTTAGCTTCTGGCTTGAAGATACAGAAAGTCATCCCAATTTTGGTTGCCCCCAGAGGTGCATGAAGCCAAACATATAGAAGATCAAGAGAGTTCATCCAGCAGGTGCCAAGGATCTCTGCTCAGGAGGAAGGAGTGATAGGCTATCAGCATGAACATGAGGACTCACACTTGGGTACTAGAGGCAGTTTCTAGGAAGTCTAGTGGGGTGATCTGCAGCATGGAGCCAGCACTTGCTGTGGGCATTTGGGCCAGGGGAAGAGACAGGGCTCTTGAAGAGTCTGAACCCTCACCCTTCCTATACCTTAACAAAAATTTCTATCCCTACTTTGAGTTGTGTAACTTTTCAGTGTCTCCCAGCAGAGTAGACGTCTTTAGCCCATTGATGTTGTGTTTTCCCACTGACTCGTTTTGGACAGTGACAGGTAGTGGATATGATGTGAGTGTAGCCTCAGGTACTATTGCCATTAGTCACAAGGAGATCTTGCCAAGGTAGCTGCTACCCCTACAGGTTGGGAACAGGCCTGAGTCTGACCCACAGTCTGAACCAGGGTCCACTAAGCCCTCCAACTGATCCTTTGAGTGAGAAATAAATATCGGTTGTTGGAAGCCACCAAGATTTGGGGGTAGTTTGTTACGCAGCATTATTTTGGCAATAACTGACTTAACGCATCGAGTACCTTGACTTTAATCTTTGGTTTTGTCTTTCAAGGAATGCAATAAATAGTGCCTAGTTATAATCACCCAGTAGGGCAGTTACTGCGTAGTATACTACTCAGTATCAAACAAGACAGCAATGAATGAAAGTGTTGCCGTGAAGACAGTGAAAGGGAGTCTAAAAAATGTCCACCTTGCTGAGTCTCTGTTTCCTCAACTGTGAAATGTGTATAAAATCCTTGCTCCACCTCCCTCTGTGGGTTACTGTTAGAATCACATCAGGCGATGGATGTGAGGGTAGCTTGCTGTCTGTGAAGAGCCATCTGGGAGTTAGGAATTGTTTTCCTTTCTACCACAGAGAGTCCTCTTACATCCCAGCATGATTTGTCATCAACCCCAAAATTACAGATGTATAGGAGAGTAGGATGGAAAGCATCATTTCATGACAGCACGCACTGATAAACTGTCCACTCATTAAAATGAGTCTCTGTTGGCATATCTGGCTTCATTTAACGGACTCTCTCTCTATACACATCAGTACCTTCCTGGGCTTCAACAATGCCTTCTCGGACAACACAGTGCAAATACCTTGCAACCTGATTGCAAAAGGAAACTGAAAATCTAGGAAAGAGGTGCAGGATTTTGCCAAGATGAAAGGGCTAAGGGAGAATTTCTCTAATCACGTGCAAAATAATTGAGGAATGAGGATCTGACTGAGTTATACCAGTTAATAATTGAAGAAGAGAAAAATTGGCAAGAATGATGACACGATAGGCTTCAAAAGAGAATAATTTAATGTATTTGAATATCAAAGGATGTAGAGAGGCCTTTGGGAAATTGATGAAACCTCAGCTTTTCTTGGCAAAAATCATTCTCTTTATAGCTGTGCATTGAAGGGTATCATATCATACTATTATGTAATTTCTTTGTAAAATTATCTAAAATTGTTTGTTAATTTTAATAATCAGATAATTACAGTATAATATGTGCTCCTATTAAATATAAAATTAAGTTATTTTAATACATTTTTAGTTTTGTTTTTGCAGGATAAAGTCCCAAACTTCTTTTTTTAACCCTATTTTCTAGGAAATTTTGGTTTCCATTTTTAGTACTCTTTTCTGCCATCAGTTATTTTTCATGTGTCATTAGAATCTTCTCTACTTATTAGGTCTTTCTGCGAGGGAGCCCTTGGAAGTACTCTTTATCTAGAGATTTTGGGAACGGAAGCTTCCAGTGGGTCAGAAAGGCAGGAAAACATAAGTGCATGGTCCAGAAGGCTGCTCTGGCCACTTTGGGGTAAGTTATTTTTTATGTAACTCCCCCAAATGAACTTTTAAAAATTTGAGAGTGGGGGAGGGGGACCTGTCACAGCCTGTCACAGACTCGTTCCCCATCCATAACTTACTTCTCTTTGACTTCAGCCAGGAGGCATGGCCTTGAGCCTTTTCCCTCCTCTGCAAAGGACCTCAAAGCTCTACTGCTCAGGCGCAGTGGGTGTGTTATAAGAAGCATCTTGAGTCTTTATCCCTTGTTGACTGTGTATGATAATATTTATCCAAAAACCTGCATTCCTAATATCATTTTCACCATTTGCTTGTCCCCTATGGTAGTTGAGACAGGAAGAATCCCATTATACTAATGCGTTAATGTGGCCTATCCAAAGTTGCCTCTGGAGCTAGTGGCAGAGCCGAGTTGATAATGCAGTACCCTGGCCCCTTTTGCTGCACTTTGGCGTCCCCAGTTCTCTTTGTCACACTGCTTTGTTGTGTCTCTGAATCTCTGTGTTGTGTCTCCATGGCTGCCAGCTGTGAGATGGGATACCTTCTGAGCAGACTGATGAGAGAAGAGACTTGTCCCATGTAGCTGCGTCTCCTCTCTACCCCTGGAGAACCCCATCCATCACTTGTCATTGCAGAGACCCAGCTGATGCGTGCCCCGGCAAGGGTGAGTATGTATAAATATAATGGAAATCAGTCAGGGGCCAATTTTCCGTATTGAAAAGGGAATTGCATTTCTCAGGCATGTGGGCAAAGTAAGGTTGATTAAACATAAAACGCTTCTGCCAAGGGAAGTAGCATAAAGAAGAACTCAACCTCTGTGTTTTGAGAAGGAATTCTCCTGTGATAAACACAATTGAGGGCCATCTGTACTTTTGATAATTTCATCTGACTGCCAATCTTGTTACGGAATTGCCGATGTGAGCAACTTGTTGGCGCTTCCTTGACCTGTGTTGGAACTATCTGATGTATCACGGGACTTCAGAGTTCCCATAACAGGATGTGAATTGTGACATCGTACAGGAGGTAATAGGATGTTTCATCCTACATTTGCTCATGTCACTGGATGTTGACAGAGATCAATAGTTTCTTTTAATAATGACACCCTTGAGTATTGAATGCTGTGGTGTCTGCATCACTGACAAGCTTTTGTTTTGGGGACATAGTGGGTAAGGAGAAAAATCAACCAATGAGTACCTGATGTCAGTATAATAACTAACTTGTTCACCAGATAATATATGGGTAATCAAGAGTGGGGAACACAATGAGAGATGATGCAAGGCCATTGTGTGTAACAGTCAACCAGCGGTGGAGAGCTCATTGTCTGGCCACGGGTTATGTGGGAGACTGAGGGGCAGTGTTACAGTGTTGAATGCAGACCTTCAGTTCTCAAACGCAGCATTCTTCATCTGTCACGTTACGTCTCCTTCTTCTGTCATCGTACTTTCTTACGGCAAGTTATGTTTTATATCCACGTCCATCTTTTGCTCCTTCGACTCCAGCAGTTTCTGATTGCGTTTATTTCTTTTGACCTTAAATGCCAGCATTGCAATTATTTTTCCAAGTCTCTGTAAACCCCCATTACCCATCAGTTCCCAGAAGAGTTCCAAATGTATGACTCTCTTCTGAAGATACACTGTTTGATCGATTTGTTGGTTAATGGAGGCTTGTGTTCAGCTCTCTGAAATTACCACTCGGTTTTTCACCTAATAATTCAATAAATATTAGGTGAGTGACTATTGAGGCTACAGAGATTAATCAAAAGCCCTCTGTTAAAGCACAGACAATAGGTAAAGAAGATAAGGCATGGTTCAAGGTAGAAAGTGCAAGTTTTGACGAATTAGGAAAGATTCACCAAAATGTCTCCTTCAGTTTTGCTGCTTGCCTATTTGAAACTCCAGCCTTTTTCCATTAAGTTTCTTTAACTCCCAAGACCGACAGTCCACAAATGAAAACAAATACAAGTTGTATTTTCATATTATTTTAGTCAAGCTTCTCCAGAGAAAAGAAACAATGGTGGTGTGTGTGTGTGGCTTGTAGAAGGAGACACAGAGGCAAAAATTTTGCAGAATTTTAAAGCACTAAAGGATGATTTTATGGGTAACAAGGATAAAAGTGTTGTATTCGTGTAAACCCCATACTCCAGAGAGTAAATGCCTGAATGGTAAGTTTGCAGTCCATGGGGCTTTCAACCACATTGTGATGTTTCCTTTTTTTGGTCAGAAAACAGGTTCTTTTTTTTTAAATTGAAATAGAGTTGATTTATAGTGTTCTGAAAAATTAT